>JACWFO010000033.1:197392-226684 GCA_019775505.1 Leucosporidium yakuticum
ATGATTTGGAGGTCACTTTCAACTGCTCTTGGTTCGAGGAAGAGGAGGCGAGGAGGAAGCGAGAGAAAACGCTTGCTCGAACAAAGTCGCTTTTCTGACTTGAAAGATCGCCTAGCCCCCTTTGAGATTTGAGAGCCGCGACGCCTTACAAGGGGCTGGCTTGAGCGGCGGAGCCTTAAGGGAGTGGCCTTGAGGTCGAGGACGCCCTTCACCGCTCACAAGGAGCTTTTACATTCTAATCCGACATCAGCACGTCTCGAACGAGACGTGCGGGAAGCTTCAGCACACGCGCAGGACCCAGTTCGGCGATAGACTCGAGCCGAGCAGGCGAGCCAGTGAAACGATTTAGGAGCTCCTTCGCTCCACAAAGGCGGGTGAAGACGTATCAAGACTACAGACGTTACATATTGAACAGCACAGAAAATATCAGTACCGGCCTTCTTGCCTCCTCGCCTCGCAAGAGCTCGTCGGCGTCGCCCGTTCACTCGACCTTGACGACCACCTTCCCCTTAGCCCTGCCGCTCATGCTCCTCTCGTAGGCCTTGTGGACGTCGTCGAAAGCAAAGACCTGGTCTACAATCGGCTTGATCGTCCCTGCCAGCGAACAGCGTCAGTGAGTGAGCGGGAGCCGGGGGAAGGACTCGGTGATTCGAAGCGAGCTCACCTTTCGCAAGAAGAGAAGCCGCTTCCTGCAGCTCCGGAGACTGCAAACGAAATAAGAAGGTCAGCGACTGGAACTCTCCGACTCGAAGTTTGGACGACGGGTTCGAGGTCTAAACCGTGGCGGCCGAGCGCCGAGCAGCTCGACGTGGTCGTCGGCGGGATTGCGAGGAGGGGGACAACGGCAAGGAACTCACCCTCTGGGTACCGTGCAGCATCATCAGAGTGTACTTCCTCTTGATACCTCCCAGCCACTTGGGCTTGTAGAGACGGCCGGCGATGTCCAAACCAGCGGAGAGGGCGGTGAGGAAGGACTCCATGTGCGGGCCAGCTGGTGTCGGGGAGGAGTGGAGTAGCCGAAATAAGGTTAGCGCGAAGGTAGGCGGTGAAAGCGAGCGAAAGCACAGCGACCGACTCACCAACATCGACATATTGTCCCTCCGGCTTCAAAAAGCCCTCACTTCCCTCCCACATAGTCTTGACGCCAACGGTATCGAAGACGAGGTCAAACTTGGCATCTCCGTGCTTCTCGGCGAGGTACTTGGGCAGGTCGACCGAGTGGTAGTCGACAATCTCGTCGGCGCCGAGCGTCGAGACGAGCGAGTTGGAGGAGGGGGATGAGGTCGTCGTGACGTGCGCGCCGTGAGCTTTTGCAATCTTTCGGACGGGACAATAAGGGGAGGATGAAGGGCGGGGCAAAGTCAGTGAGGAAGGAGAGCAAAGAGCGAGTGCGACACGACCGACCTGAACAGCGTAGGCTCCGACTCCTCCACTACCGCCGTTCTGCAACGTTGAGATGTCGGATTAGCTGCACCGAAAGCGAGAGTGAGCGACACTGAGCACTCACGATGAGCACCTTCTTTCCATCGCCCTCCTTCAAGCCTCCTTGGATCACGAGCGCTTGCCAAGCGGTGAGGCCGGCGAGGGGGAAGCTGGCTGCTTCAGCGTGCGAGAGGTTGGTAGGCTTCTTGGCGAGGAGCTTGGATTCGACGAGAGTGTACTCGGCGAGGACCCCTTGTCCCGATTTCATGCTGTGAGGCGGGCAGGACGGTCAGCTCGGCGCTCGGGGAGGGAAGGTGGAACAGCTGGGTCGGGCTGCTGCAGGGCGAAAAGGAAGAGGCGGAGAGAATCGAGACCTACATGGTATCGTAGGGGACGATTCCGAAGACCTCATCTCCGATGCTGAAGCCCGTTCCCTCGAGCTCTCCTCCCGCGACGATGCCCGAGACGTCGGCTTCGGGAACGCAGGGCTTCTTCTGTCCCCACGAGATGGGAGGAGTAGACATCGCTTTCCATCCGATGGCTGTTGAGATTGAAGTGGCCGTTGCAGTAGCAGACGAGGGTCAGCGAGCGGAAGGGGGCAATCGCCGAGCAGCACAGAGGGAACTCACGGTTGAGCGAAACGGCGTGTACCTCGACGAGGATCTTGGTTCCAGAAGGCTCAGGTTTGGGCCAATTGGTGTCGAACTTGAGCACCTCTGAGGGAGGACCAGCCTGGCGAGAAGGAGGCGGGGAGACGCAGAACGACGTCAGCACAAGAGCTCGTACGCTACAGCGATCGGGTTCGAGTAGACCTGTAAGAGAAAGCAAGCAAGAACATGTACCTTGTGGAAAACCCAAGCGCGCATGTTGAGTTGGTCGAGTAGAGCGAGAGCGAGGCGAAGTGGGGAGGCGAGCTAGATCGGAGAAGGAGGTCAGCTGGGAAGCTTAGGGATCTACAGTGTGTGCACCCGAGCAGTTGCTGCTCACCTTTTGAGTGTGTCGAGCTGCGAGAGCTACAGAGGATCCGACGTGGAGGAAGACAAGCCCAAGACAAGCCGCCTCTCGCTTTCGCATTTGACTTCGGTGGCTTTTCGCTATTCTCGAAGGATCCACAGCAAGCACGAATATGTAGTGAGATAGTTCCTATTGCTCTAGCATGGCTTGAAACCCTGTTTGCTGCCCATCGTTGCCGTAGCGCGGTTCAGCGCCGAGCAAGCTCTCTTTCGCAGCCTGTTGACCGTGGAGAGGCGAGGTATATAGTTACTAACACATACTAACACAAATCTAATTGACTACGAGGCTCAGCCGGTTACCACTCTTCGAACTCGGTACCCCCTGCCCCTTCTCGGCGATGCCTCCCGGGCAGCCTCTCCCCTTACTTCACGCTAATCACCACCTTTCCCTTTGCTCTACCGCTCATACTCCGCTCGTAAGCTTTATGGGCATCCTCGAAAGCGTAGACCTGGTCGACGATCGGCTTCAAAGTACCTGGGAGGCGGTCAAGGAGGGCGCCGAGGTGATTGGGAGGGGAACGGCGTGAGAAGGAGAGTGGTGAGGGGACGAGGAGGGTCAGAAAAGAATGGGGGATTATAGAGAAGGGTCAGCATGAACCTCTACTGGCGTTAGCACGACTCGGAGCCGCGCGACTCACCTTCGGCGAAGCGGTCGGCAGCCTCTCGCAGCTCGCTGCTCTGTATGGTCGAGGAAAAAAGCAGCGTCAGTAATCCGAGAGGTACAAATTCTCTCGTCCCGGTTTGTCTCCGTGGCGAGAAGGGGCAGTGCGCCATTCCGCGACGGCAGGCTCGGAGGGTCGGCAGGACGTCGACTCGGAGGGAGTCGAGAGCCGAAAGTGTACGGAATCTCGAGAGAGGAGACGGAGGAAAGCCGAGACAACGTACCCGTTTTGATCCTTCAAACATTACGAACACATATTTCCTGTTGACTCCACCGAGCCAAGTCGGCAGCAGCAGTTTCCGAGCGAGGAGAGAGATCGCCGAGAGGGTGGAAAGAAAGGTGCCCTTGAGGTGAGGACCGGCTGGGATGGAGGAGAAAGAGGAGAAGGGTTAGCTCATCCTTAATTGGGAAGGCGATGGAACGCAACAAAGCTCACCATGTCCACAGTCCAGGAAGAGGCCGTCCTCCTTCAGAAATCCGTCGCAGCCATCCCACAGCGTCTCGACGCCGATGGTATCGAAGACGAGGTCAAACTTGGAATCTCCGTGCTTCTCGGCCAGGTACTTGGGCAGGTCGACCGAGTGGTAGTCGACAATCTCGTCGGCGCCGAGAGTCGAGACGAGCGAGTTGGAGGAAGGCGAAGACGTCGTCGTGACGTGCGCGCCATGAGCTTTCGCGATCTGCTGGATGTAATGATGAGGAGAAGATGGAGGGCGGGGCAAAGTCAGCGAGGAAGGCGAGCGAAGAGCGAGTGCGAAACGACCGACCTGAACAGCGTAGGCTCCGACTCCTCCACTACCGCCATTCTGCGACGTCCAGAGGTCATATTAGCTCCACCAAAAGCGCGAGAAGAAGACGGTGGGTACTCACGATCAAGACCTTCTTTCCATCGCCCTCCTTCAAGCCTCCTTGGATCACGAGCGCTTGCCAAGCGGTGAGGCCGGCGAGGGGGAAGCTGGCTGCTTCAGCGTGCGAGAGGTTGGTAGGCTTCTTGGCGAGGAGCTTGGATTCGACGAGAGTGTACTCGGCGAGGACCCCTTGTCCCGATTTCATGCTGTGAGGCGGGCAGGACGGTCAGCTCGGCGCTCGGGGAGGGAAGGTGGAACAGCTGGGTCGGGCTGCTGCAGGGCGAAAAGGAAGAGGCGGAGAGAATCGAGACCTACATGGTATCGTAGGGGACGATTCCGAAGACCTCATCTCCGATGCTGAAGCCCGTTCCCTCGAGCTCTCCTCCCGCGACGATGCCCGAGACGTCGGCTTCGGGAACGCAGGGCTTCTTCTGTCCCCACGAGATGGGCGGTTGTGACATTGCCTTCCATCCGACCGCTTAGAAAGCCGAAGGGGAGTCAGTCGCCGTTGCAGGGACCTTCGGAGGGAGCTCGTCCGAGCGCCGAGCCCATCTTCACTCACGGTTGAGAGACACAGCGTGCACCTCGAGCAGCAGCTTGCTACCTGATGGCTCAGGCTTCGGCCAGTCGGTCACGAGGTGCAGGGCTTCATTCGGGGATCCAGTCTGGTCGTGGGGCGAATGGATCAGTACGCGAGGGACTCGGAGCAGTACGCCGAGGTCTGCTCGTGTGACCGAGCAGCGAGAGTCTGGAATTGAGCTCACCTGGTGAAAGACCCAAGCGCGCATGTTGCTGTAGGCGATTGAGAGACACGGGTTGGAGAAGCGGATTCGGAGACGAAGGGCAGCGAATCTACTGCAGGAGAGCGAGTTATAGAGTGGTATAGAAAGCAAGAGAGTGCAGCGTACCGGCTGTACCGAACTGAACCGCGAATCGATGCAACGCCGAACGAGTTCGAGCAGGACAAGGAGAGAGCTTGACCCGCGATTCGACTCGCTCATGGCTTGCCTCCCGCGCTATCACTCGTCTTCTTCTTCAACTCGCCTACAGCAACCTAGCACCCTCGAAAGAAGCACAGAATGGAGACCCTGCTTAGCGATACCAAGCTACACGACGAGCTCGAGTCGTTCAAGCGCCACGCCGACGTCTTGGGACAGCACAAGCTCAAGTACTCGAACAGCTACGCCCCTCCTCTCGAGCACCGCCACAAGAAACCTACTCTGGTCAACGTGAGCTGCTCCCCTTGCTAGCCTACAGCTGAACAAGCTGACGCTCTCTCCGCGCCTCCCAGATCGCCGTCGTCGAGCCTCCTGCCCTCTCTACCGACGCCGAAGAGCCTACCAACGAGGCCATCACCCTCACCATCAAATCCATCAAGCCTCCACTCACCTTCAACCTCTCGGCGCCCCTCACTGCGACCATTTCGACGCTCAAGGCGCAACTCTCCACCGCTGAATCGACCGCACCGGCTCCAGAAGCGCAGAGGTGGTTGCTCAAGGGCAAGGCAATGGGAGGAGATCGTCTGTTGAAGGAGTTCGCTGTTGAGGAAGGTAGCGTCGTTACGCTCATGACGGCCAAACCGGCGACTCCTGCTCCCGCGACCCCTTCCCCCGTTCCCTCGCTCTCGCCTGCGCACCCGCCAGCCGAAAAGCATACCCACAACCGAGTCCCCTCCCTAACCCTTACCGAGCCTATCTCGTCCACCTCCGCCGTCCCTTCCCTCTCCATCAACACCTCGCCCGAGATCCCCTTGCCCGACGAGGCTCCTTCCTCTCCTACGCCCGACCGCTTCTCGACGACAATGTCCGACCCAACGCTTTGGATCCAGGCCTACGAGCTGCTCAAGCAGCAGTTCGGCGAGGGAAGGGAGGCTGAGGCGCAGAGGGCGTGGGAGGGTTGGCTCAGCGGCTCAAGGGAGGCCATCAGCCCCGGTGACAAGGCCTTGATCAGGAGTAGGGTTGGTTTGAGTGCGATGGGAGGTGTTTAGTCGTCTAGCAGAGCACATGCATTCTGTACAATAGCAATACTCGTCGTTTCAGCCAGACCTTCGCAGCGAGAGCGCCATCCTTTCGCCGAGATTGCTGTTTGCGAAGCATGGGAAGTCTGTACGAGTTGCAAAGGCAGGCTAGTGAGGTGTCTACTGCTCTCCGCCTCCACCGCCGACTTAACCTCTGCTTCGCCGCCGCTTCGCTTCTCTCGCTTCTCCCCCTCGCTCGTCTTCTGATCAACCATGCTTCGTCGTGCTGCTCGTGCTCTGCGCCTTGGAAAGGAAAAGTACTACGTTGGACGTGATCTCGAAGGTATGTCGTCCTCTCCTTCCCGCCTTCTTGCCCCGCTACAGCTGCTCACGGCCGTCATCTCTGCCTCCGCCTCTCTCGTGCTCCATCCCGCCCATAGGAAACAGCTTCTACGAGCGACCAAATGTCGAGGCACCTGGTAAAGCTCACTTCGCTGCTCTTTCAGGCTGAGTGTCGATGAAGACGGGGTGCTGATGTTGAGTACTCGACGCAGACGATTGGCGGCAGAACAAGAGGTCAATTGAGTACCTCGTGGCCAAGCCGTTGAGCGACTATGGATTCAAGAGTATTCCTGGTGAGTGTGCACCTTCAACAGCGAGCTTGAAGGTGCCCCCCCAGCTAACCGCCTTACTCTCCCTCCTTCGCACGCCATTTCTGCTCCCTTCGCCTCTCCAAACGCCCCAATGCTCACCCTAACGCATCACCTTCATCATCTATGCACGCTCCACCAGTCCAATGGTCCTCCTGGATGCGCCGTACGCGTCGCGATCCTCCTACCGTCCTCGAGCTTGAAGTCGACGCTGCCCGTCAAGCTCGCCTGCAGGAGAACGTCGCTCGTCTAGCAATCGCCTACAAGGAGGAGAAGGAGCGACTCAGCTTGTCGGAGGGCGAGATCCGAGCGGCTGGCGCAGGCGCAGTGGAGAGCGGCGTTGCAGCAGAAGGAGAGGTCGCCGCCGCCGAGGCCGCCGAGCGGGAATTGGACGCGAGGACGAGGAAGGAAGCAGATATAGAGGAAGTACACAGTCCGCCGGAGGTGGTGCTTGAGGAGCAGCAGAAGCTTGGAGACGAGATCTTGGCGGCGAGGAGTAGGAAGCAGGCCGAGGAGGAGAGGGAAGCGGCGAAGAGGCGGAGGGCAGAGTTCGGTGAGTTTTCCCACCCGCTTCGTACTGACTTTGTGGGGCCGTGCTTTGCCGCGTCGAGCGGAGAGAATGATGGCTGACCTCTCCTCCTTTTCATCCTAACCCTCGCTCCTCCTCGTCTTCACCTCTCTTCCCGCCCTCTCTCCTCGGCACACCCCTCCCTGTCCTTCAACCGCCTCTTGCGTCCTCCATGTCAACAGCTAAAGCCAATCCCAACTTTGGCGTGCATCAAGGCAACCCCAGCGACACTTTCAAGCCCGAAAGCTGGGCACCGGAAGCGGCGCCGAGGAAGCGACGATAGTCTCGACGAGGAGGGCGTAACGAGATGTCGTATACCAAAAAATGCGATGTATCACGATTATTCTTCCGTTTGATTCCTCTCGCTTTCGAGATACCGCCGCCGTTTGATGTTCGGCGCTGACAAGTCTTGCCGCGACAGCTCTCGGCGAAGGTGGTGATCAACGCGGGTGTCAAGGCGTCGACCCCGCATGGTCAAGAAACCCCATACTTACCTTCGGCACGGCGCGCTCGGCCTTCTAGCCCAAGCTGGTGGCAGCTCTACTTTACCGCGCGCTTGAGGATCCGTTCACCCTCGCTCGTTCGATTCCCTCTTTTCCCTTCTCCCTCTCACTTTCTCTGCTCGCCAAACCTAGCTTCGACTTTCCACCCCGCTCTGCACTGTGCATGTCGGATCCGACACCGTCGAAGACCGACAAGGAGCGCGACGACCGAATGGAGACTGCCGTCGCTCACTCAGGACCCAACAACACCTCTCCCGCCATCGAAGATCTCGAGATGCACAATTTGACCGTCGAACAGCGTCGAGTCATCGCCGAGCAGGTACATGTCGGTGGCAACAAGCCGGCGAGTTTTTTCCAACTCTTTCGCTTCCACACGCGACTCGAGCTCTTCTTGAATGCCATCGGGATTGTAGCTGCTATAGTCGCCGGTGAGTCGACCCGTGTGCATTCGAGGCGAGGCGTGGAGACGGGCAGTAGTCGCTGCTCGCGCAGGAGCTCGGCCAAGAAGCGTTGCTGACTCGCTACTCGTTCTACAGGCGCTACTGAACCACTCATGACGGTCGTATTCGGTGCAGTGACCACCCAATTCACCAACTACAGTCGAGCGGTGGAGGAAGCAGATTCTTCGCCCGAAGGAATTGCTCGGCTGGCGGAGGCTTCGGCTTCGCTCCAACACGAGCTCAACGGCGAGGTTCTGCTACTAGTCTATATCGGTGAGTGCATCTTAGACCCTCCCTTCTCGCCGCACACGCTGAAGCTCTCGTTCAAACAGGTCTCGCCATGTGTGAGTCGAAGTTCGGCCTTCCCTTCGCGAGCCGGCCGTCGCCTCAAGGCGCAACGGGACGGTACAGGAGATAGTGACCAGGCTTAAAACCTCTTCCGCAGTCGCTGCTACCTGGATCTACACCTTCACCTGGACTTGGACGGGCGAGAAGAGCACTCGGCGCATTCGACAGCGTTACCTCGCAGCCGTGCTTCGCCAGAACGTCGCCTTCTTCGACAAGATGGGTGCTGGTGCCGTCACTACCAAGATTAAGACCGACACCTCCCTCATCCAAGCTGGGATCAGCGAGAAGGTCTCGATGAGGTGAGTTTGAACCCTTCTCGGAGTTCCCAAAGCTGCTCTTCCGCCGCTGACGCCGTCAATAGCTGCATGTGGATCTCTACGTTCGTTACCGCGATTATCGTTGCGATGGTGGTCAATTGGCGATTAGCTCTCGTACTCTCGGTCATCGGTGAGTCCCATTCGCGCTCCTTGCTCGGCGGAGGCTGCTCCCGCTGCAACGCTGACCTCTGCGCCCTCAGTTCCCTGCCTCGCCGCTACTGGAGTCGTCATGGATGTCTTCATGGCTCGCTACAAAGCACGAATGCTGGAGGAGACGGCCACGGGAGCCTCACTCGCCGAGGAGGTCATTTCCTCGATTCGCAACGCTCACGCTTTCGGGACGCAGAGGAAGCTCGTGGCTCTGTACGACGTCTCGAACCTCAAAGAGTGAGTTTCTTCATACCCTTTCATGTCGGTGTGGGATCAGCCTTTCCCTTCATTTCCCCGGTTGCTGTTCTCGGCGTTCGCTGCCCGCGCTGACACCTCCTTTTGTGCTCGCAGGCTCGCCCTTGGCCTCAAGTCAGCTCGCGCAATGGGATTCGGAATGGCGGTGTTCTTCTTCTGCATCTGTGAGTCTTTGTCGGCGCTTCCGACCCTTCCCTTCGTCGAAGCTGATCCTTCGGCGATTGCTCAGATGCTTCGTACGCCTTGTCGTTCCACTGGGGAACCACTCTCATCCTCATGGGACATGCAACCGCAGGAAACATCATCACTTGCTTCTTCAGCATCGTGATCGGCGCCTTCTCCCTCGCCGAACTCACGCCGAGCATGCAGTACGTCTTGCCCCTTGACCGAGTCTGTTCGAAGCGACGCTGACCCTCCCTGCACTTCTAGAGCCATCTCAAGTGCTCTAGCTGCTGCTTCTTCGATCTTCGAGACCATCGACCGCGTCCCCATCATCGACTCTGCCTCGCCGGCTGGCCTCAAACCCGAGACGGTCGAGGGAGTCATCGAGCTCAAGGACGTCGACTTCATCTACCCTTCCCGTCCCACCGTTCAAGTACTCTACAAGTTCAACGCCGTCTTCCCCAAGGGCAAGATGACTGCTGTGAGTTGAGGCTATCCGTCTACGATCGACCGCCGCCCGCTGACCTCGGCGCTCCTTTGCAGCTCGTTGGAGGCTCGGGATCCGGCAAGTCGACGATCATCGGCCTTCTCGAGCGCTTCTAGTGAGTTATAATACTGCTTATTCGATGCCGAACTCGCTGACCCCGCCGCCTACAGCGATCCCGTCGGTGGGAGCTGCCAGCTCGACGGCATCGAGCTCAAGGATCTCAACGTCCGCTGGCTTCGCACTCAAATCGGCCTCGTCTCACAAGAGCCTACCCTTTTCGCTACTACCGTCGCTGGCAACATCGAGCATGGACTCTTCGGCACTCAGTACGAGCACGAGTCGGCCGAGGAGAAGCGCAGGAGGGTCGTCGAGGCTGCCACTCAAGCCAACGCCGACGGCTTCATCAAAGGACTCCCTCAAGGCTACGATACCATGATCGGAGAACGCGGTATGCTGCTTTCGGTGCGTTCTCCCTCTTAATTTTGCTCCATTCCTCTCCGCCACAGCTGACTCCCCGTCTTCGCCGTTTCGCAGGGTGGTCAGAAGCAACGAGTCGGTCTCTTCTACTTCTCTGCGCCGGACTTTAAGCTAATCTGCGTTCTCCTACAGATCGCCATCGCTCGCGCCATCGTTGGAAACCCTCAAATCCTCCTTCTCGACGAGGGTGAGCTCTCCTCGAGTTCGAGTTCTCTCGCCGCCCGTCGCTAACTCCCTATCCCCTCACAGCCACCTCGGCCCTCGACACGGCGTCCGAGGCTATCGTTCAAGATGCCCTCGACCGAGCGTCTACGGGCCGCACCACCATCACCATCGCTCATCGCCTCTCGACCATCAAGGATGCTCACCAGATCATCGTACTCACCGCCGGCCACATCCTCGAGACGGGCATGACCTCGGAAGCCGGTACGGCTCACGAGAACCTCCTTCGCAACCCAGACGGCGCCTACTCTCGTCTCGTCAACGCTCAGCGCTTCCGCGAGGAGGAGGAAGGCGACTCGGAGGCGAGCTCGGTCGTCGATGGCAAGCATACGGTCGCCGCTCTCGGGCAGCTCAGTCGGGAGCAGTTGGAGGAGATGGCTCGCAACGAGAAGCCTCAGTTTGAGAACCTCAAGCAGACGGGAACAGGTCGTTCAGCGGCGAGTGAGGCGCTGGAGCAGAAGCAGCAGCGCGACCTCGAGGCGGGCGTGCACGAGACCAAGAAGTATTCGTTCGCCTACCTCATCCGGAGGATGCTTCACCTCAACAAAGATCACTATGGAGAGTATACTGCTGCCGTGGTCGGCACCCTCATCTGTGGTTGCGTGAGTTCGAGATTTCGGCTCACTCTTCTCCTCGCTGACCCCTCTGGTCGTCGTTCAGGTCTACCCTGTCTTCGCCATCATCTTCGGTGAGTCTAAATCAATCGTTTTCGCCGATTCGTCGCCACTGACGCTCTCCAACGCTGTCTAGGCGGCATTATCGGCGTTTTCTCCCTGGACCCCGAGACCCAGCGCAACGAGCTTCGAAGTCAAGCCGACCGCTACGCCCTCTACGCCTTCATCGTCGCCGTGGTCGCAACAGTAGCAGGTTTAGCTCAATTCCTCTTCTTCGGTCGAACCGTCGAACACCTCGCCCGTCAATTGCGATTGGCCGTCTTTTCGGCAACTCTTCGCAAGGACGTGAGTACTGCCGGAAGGATTCGCTACAGAAGTCAGCTCATCCGCGGACTCTCCTCAGATTTCTTTCTTCGACGTCGAGAAGAACTCGACAGGCCATCTCACCTCTCAATGGTAAGCAGCTTGATTCCTTCGACGGCGCTTCATGATTCTGACCGAGCTTCGTTCCACAGCGCCGATCTCGCCCAAAAAGTCGCCGGCTTGATGGGAGTTACAGCAGGAACCGTCCTACAGAACGTCTGTGAGTGGACTCTTGGCGAGAAGAGCGGTCCATCGAGCGCCGAACGCTGACTCTTGTTTGATCTTGCCCGCAACCAGTCACGCTCGTAGCTGGAAGCATCGTAGGTCTTTGTTACGGCTGGAAACTCGCTTTGGTCGGAATGGCTTGCATGCCTCTAGCAATCTCGGTGAGTTGTGTCCTCCGCCGAATCGTCGGTGCTCGGCGCCCGAAGGCTGACCCATCTCTTTTCACAGGCTGGTATCGTTCGTCTACGAGTTGTCGTACTCAAGGACCAGAAGAACGCGTCAAACTATGCTCGGAGTGCTCAGATGGCTTGCGAGGCTGCTGGCGCCATTCGAACAGTCGCCAGCCTGACTCGCGAGGACGATTGCTCGCGGATTTACTCGACCGTGAGTACTTGAGTGTCGCCGAACGATGACTGAACGATCTGTTCAATTTTTCTTCCCTTCGCAGTACCTCGATGAATCTATGAAGCGTGCTCACCGTTCAGCCATCTTCGCCAACGGGCTCTACGCTTTAGCCCAGAGTCTCTCGTTTTGGATTATCGGCTTGATTTCATGTACGTTTAGCGCCGATTCCTTGATGCTTCACACTAACCTGAGCTCCCTTTCGCAGGGTATGGCTCGCAACTTCTGGTCAAGGGGGAGCTCGACGCTCGCAAGTTCTTCATCACCATGATGGCCGTCGTGCTCTCCGCCATCGACGCCGGCGCAATGTTCAGCTACGTCCCCGACATGTCCAAAGCTCGAGGAGCGGCGGCCGAAGCCATCAACCTCATCGACGCTGTCCCCGAGATTGACGCCGAGGATCCCTCAGGCAAGAGCTTCGACGCCTGCACCGGCCACATCAGGTTCAAAGATGTCCACTTCCGTTATCCTACTCGTCCTCACGTTCGCGTGCTTCGTGGGTTGGAGTGAGTTGTGCTCGGCGTAGCTTTACGAGCCGTTCAGCGTTCGTTGACCTCGCTTCGTTTCGCTCGCAGCTTTGAAGTCCTTCCCGGTCAGTTCGTCGCCATCGTCGGACCTTCAGGATGCGGCAAATCGACCCTCATCCAGCTCGTCGAGCGCTTCTAGTATGTCTTCTCTCCCTTTACTCCTCGGCGATCATGAGATTGCATTTCCGCTCGAAAACAGTGACCCTCTCTCGGGCGCGGTGATCGTCGACGGGCAAGACATCTCGGAGCTCAACGTGCAGTCGTATCGAAAGCAGATTTCGCTCGTCTCGCAGGAGCCTGTGAGTTCGCTCGCCATCGGCTGGCTCTGAACGAAAGCTGACCCCCCTCGCTGGTTCGCAGACCCTCTACGCAGGCAGCGTGCGCTTCAACATCACTCTTGGAGCTTCTGTTCCAGCCGATCAAGTCACGCAGGAGCAGGTCGAGCAGGCCTGCCGTGATGCGAAGTGAGTTCGGCGCTCGGCTCTCTTCCAGGCGAACCACGCTGACCCGACTCCTACGCCTTCCCCAGCATCCACGACTTTGTCATGTCTCTCCCCGACGGCTACGATACCGAGGTCGGAGGAAAAGGAACTCAGCTCTCTGGTGGACAGAAGCAGCGCGTGAGTCGGCTTGGCTTCGCTCGTTGAAGCGCCGAGGCTGATCCTCTCCCTTTCGCAGATCGCTATCGCCCGCGCTCTCATCCGCAATCCTAAAGGCGAGCTTCATGATTGAGGTTCAGAAGAGCTAGCACCTCAGAGCTGACTCCCTTTCTTCCAAAGTCCTCTTGCTCGACGAAGCGACTTCGGCGCTCGACTCGGAATCGGAGAAGGTCGTTCAACGGGCCCTCGACCAAGCAGCGAAGGGACGCTCGACCATTGGTGAGTGTAGAGAAGCTTATCTCTTCATCTTCTTCGCACTGACCCTCGCCGTTCTCGCCCACAGCCGTCGCCCACCGTCTCTCGACGATCCAAGCTGCCGACGTGATCGCGAGTCGTCTTGCGCGCTTTGTTGGCCGAGTTCGGGCTATCGCTGACCCTCTCTGCGCTACAGTACGTGCTTCGAAATGGCCAGGTCGCCGAGAAGGGCAAGCACTTCGAGCTGCTCGCGAAGAAGGGGTGAGTCTCGCATCTCGGCTCTCGTTTCGTTCGCTGCGTCCGATGCCGACTCTTTGCTCTTCCAACAGCATCTACTACGAGCTCGTAGCTCAGCAGTCGTTAGAGAAGCGCGAGTAATGCTTGACCGAGTCCTCCGCCATGTGTACCACTATCCATCCCCGCTCCCCTTTTGCCGTAATCTCCACTCACTGCTGGTCGCTGTAGCCTGCGTGTGAGACTTCTCTTGCGAATGGCGAATATGCGGTCCATTCTGAGATCAGCGCAAAACCCTTTCGCGCGAGCACCAGAAGCGGTCGAGTCAATGGAGGAAGGAGAACGAGAGCGCCGAGACTCTACGACTGCCCGAGGGTGCCCTACCAGCCTTCGCTGTGGAGGAGCAGCTCAACAAGACCACCTTCACACGATCAGTGCTTCGCGCTCTCTGCCAGAAGCTGTACTGCACGATTTTTTTGCACTCAGAGGTTACGCTGAAGGGGGGAGCCGGGTTCGTTGGAGAAGGGGAGGGGAAGGGGAAAGGGATGACGAAGGGGGCTATGGGGTTCTGAGGGTTGGTGAAGAGGGTATATATAGATAAAGACCGATTCCGAGTCGCTTGGACTATGTGTTGACAGCCGCCGACCCTCCAGCTCAGGCCGAACGAACCCCACGCTCGGCGCGCTTGACCTTCTCCTTGAGAACGACGACCCTCTGCTTGGTGCCGTGAGCCGAGGTGGACTCGTAGATGCGGATCGTCTGCTTGATCGAGTGGTGGAGAGACGAACGGCGGCGAGATTGGCGCTTCCTGTTGAGGAGGAGGAGGAGGCGAGAAGTGAGTCGTGGAGCTCGGCGACGAAAAGAAGGGCTTCAGAAAGGGAGGGGAGACGTACTTCACGGTCCAGCGCTCGGCGACAGAGGGATCGGTGTGGACGTTTCCTTGCGTGATGCCGTGTTGGCTGTTCAGCGGTAGAGGAGAAGCGTCAGCAAAGGCAAAGGAGGGGAAGAGGAGGCCGAGCTTGGAGGACGAGAGCTCACCTCGCAGCAGGGGCGACGGCGTTGACAGCAGGCGTAGGTCCCTTGGAAGCATGCTGGTTGCACTCCTTAACCCTGTGCCGAGCGCGAGGAGAAGATGAGCCCAAGCAACGGACTCGAGTCGATCTCGGCGAAGGCACTCACCACTCAATGATAGCCTGTCGACGGCGAGCAGCCTCATCGTTGACACCGGTAGCTCCAGAGGAAGGAGCAAGAAACCCGTGAGCGACTTGGAAGAAGACCCTCGTCCCCTCCTCGTTAACGCGAAGCTGAAACGCCCTCGCAAAATCGGCGCCGAGGATGAAAGGAGCCGTCGTAGCGGTCCAAAGCGAGTTGACGAGGAACTCGTGGCAGCCGAGTATGCTCGTCTCGGTGGAGATGAGGAGCGTGATTTTGTCCGTCACAATTTGCACGCCGGAGTTGGGGCGCACGGCGGCGAAGAAGCCTAGCTGGAGGGGGGTGGCGTAGGCGATGAGGCCGAGCTGGTGCAGGAGGGAGAGGCTGACCGATGAGAAGGGTAGGGTCGTGTCGATGAGAGCTTCGTAGAGCTGAGGGTTGAAGTTGACCTTCACTTGCATGGACACCTCGAGGGCGGGGAGCTCGGCGACGACGGCGGCTTGGGGGGTAGCGCCGAGGGAGGTGGGATGCTGAGCTTGCGCCGACATGGTGATGTGGTGGATGATGTGATGTTGCGCGATGAGGTGTGATGCTCGAGTGAGGTCGTGTGAAGATGAAGGTCTGTAGGTCTCGTGACTCGGAATACGAGAAGAGGAGGAGGGAGGGGGCCGAGCGAGGAATCAAAAGCAGAGAGAGAAAGCAACCGGGTCTTTATAGACCTGTAGAAGCCAAGCCGGGGTTCCAGCTCCCAGCCGGGGTTCGTTCAAGTCGGGGTTTCCGACTCAATCGAGAGGACTTCCCGCTGGGGTTGGAGCCGGGGATGGGGCTGGGAGTTCCAAGATCTCGAAGGGTCTTGTGACCTTGTAGGTCGGCGGCGAATTTGATGTAGGGTGGTAGACTCGAGCGGTAGGAGATGGAAGACGTGCAGGGGAGCGAGCGGGCGAGCGAAGTAGCGCAGCGACTGAAGCGCCTCCTCTCATTCTCGGCGCCGAGCTCGCGAGCCAAAAACCGTCGACGACGGCAGAGATGGGTAAAGAACTGGTGACTTGAACCGTTGCAATGCTTCTTGACCTCGACTACATTCCCCTCCTCTAACCGTAGTCGTTTAGTCTGTTCGCTCGGGCAAAAGGTCAGCTCTCATCGCTCTGGCTCTCCTCGCGCTCGAGAAGAAGAAGAAGACAAAAGACTCACAGCTCCTTCCGAACAAAGTCCACCTCTTGGCGTCCTTTCCACAGTTGGGGCACTTCTTGCCCTTGACGTCGCCCCAGCGAGCCTGGTCGTGAGGGATGCAGAGCGACTTGGCGCCGGCGGAGGGGGCCTTCTCGTCCTCGGCGCCTTCGACGGACCTGGGTTGATTGAGGTGGGAGTGGGGAGAGGAGGGGAGAGGGAGAGTGATGGTGGCGGCGGTGGTGATGGTGAGGGAAAGGCAGGGAGGGGAAGGCGAGGGAGGAGAGGGGAAGAAGGAGAGCGAGAGGTCAGCGAGCGCCGAGAGACGGCGAGACAAAGAGATGAATCTCACTCCTTAGCACTCCTATCCTTGATCTGATCCTCACACTCCTCAACCTCACACCAAGGAAGCGCAATCACATGGTTCCTGTTCAACGTCTTCACGAAGTCCTTCCAATCCTCCACGACGGTGATGGAATCATCAAATTGCTGACGAGCCTTGTTGAGCATGTCATCGTGGATCTTGTTGAGAAGGGAGGGGATCGAGGTGGAGAGGTCCGAGATGGTGAGATCTTGCTTGGAACCGTCGTGGCGGACGACGGCGACGACGGCTGACTTCTCGAGATCCTTGGGTCCGAGCTCGAGGCGGATGGGGACTCCCTGTTCAGCGGGGGAGGGGAAAGGTGGACGACGCAGAGATGAGAGGTAGGAGACGTGGTAGGATGCGAACGAGTGGCGAAGGGAAGGCAGAAAGAAGAAGGGGAAACGAAAAGGCGAAAGTCAGCTGGGTCGTTCCCTCGCTCGACGTCTCCTCCCTCAACAAGCCCTCGGCGAGTCAAGAAAAGCGGGAGAAAACAAGAAACTCACCTTCAACTCCCAGTCATTGTACTTGAAAGCGGGGGTATAACCATCCCTCAAATCGGCCTTAGCCTTCAACCCCTTCTTAGTCAACTCCTTAGCAATCCTATCCGTCTCATCATACAACTTCTCCCTCATCTCATCCGTAGTCTTGGCCGTAATTCCCGTAGGAATGACCACAACCTGCAGTTGAGCCACACGGGGAGGGAGGACCAATCCCTTATCATCACCGTGAACCATGACCATCACTCCAATCGACCTAGTCGACAATCCCCATGAGTTCTGCCAAACATGCAACTTATCCCCCTTCTTCTCGGGATCCTCAACCGTGATACCAAACATCTTGGAGAAATTCTGTCCAAGGCAATGACTCGTTCCTCCTTGGATTCCTCGTCCAGTGGTAGGAATGAATCCTTCGACGGTAGTAGTGTAAAGACCTCCAGCGAACTTCTCCTTCTCGGATTTAACACCGGGAATGACGGGAACGGCGAGGAGTTCTTCGTAGACGCGACGGTAGAGGTCGAGGATTTGGAGCACTTCGGTGTCGGCTTCGGGCTTGGTTTGGAAAGCGGTGTGACCTTCTTGCCAGAGGAACTCGCGGGTGCGCAGGAAGGGCTCTGTTGGTTGTTGTTTGATGTAGGTGAGGGTGTAGGAGAGGGAGGGGAAGAAAGGAAGCGAGGTCAGCGAGAAGGCCGAGACGAGGGGGGAGAGAAAGGCGACGAACGGGGGTTCTTGAACTCCCAACGAACCACAGAGTTCCACTGGTTGAGCTTGAGAGGAAGGTCACGGTGGGAGCGGATCCACTGTTGCGCGCGAGGATGGAAAATCGAATCGTCAGCTCAGCTCGGCGGCGAGGAGGATGAGAAAGAAGCGAAAAGGGTGAGGACGAACCTTGGCGTAGTAGGGGTACATGACCGTCTCGGAGGTAGGACGAATAGCGATAGGCTCCTCGAGGTCAGATTGTCCGCTGTATCAATCATCAAATTAAACCGTCAGCTCTCCATCCTCCTCCTCCTCAAAAAAGGCGATAGTGAGATAAACTTACGCCCTAGTAACCCAAGCGACCTCGGGGGCGAATCCCTCAATGTGATCCTTCTCACGCTCGAGGACCTTGGAGGAAACGAACATGGGGAAGTAGGCGTTTTGGACGCCGAGCTCCTTGATACCGGCGTCGAACCAGGCTGTTTTTGGGGCGAGCGGGGGAAGGCAAAGGGAGCGTTAGTGAAGAGTCGGTTCGTTCAAAGAGCGAGGAGGTGGGAGAGCGAAGAGAAGGAGAGAAAGGAAGGAGGAGGGGAAAGGGACGACGTACTTTGGATCTCCTGCCAGATGCCGTAGGACCAGGGCTTGAGAATGTAGCATCCCGAGATGTCGTAGTAATCGAGCATCTCTCCCTTGATGAGGGCCTATTCGAGATCACATCGCGTCGTGTCAGCTCGTCGCTCTCCCCGCCTCGCGGATGAAGCTCAACTCACCTGCGAGTACCAATCACCAAACACAGCCTGCTCCTTCTTGACGGTCATTCCAAGTTGAACTCCCGACTTTCCCTCCAACTCCTTCTTGGCAGCAAGGGCGGCGGCCTCCTTAGCGGCGGTAGCAGAGTTAGAGGGGGCGGGCTTGGACTTGGGGGTAGGGGCGGGGGCACTGTTTCGTTTACGCAAAGCGGGGGTTAGCGAGGTGCAGAGGGAGGAAGAAGGGATAAAGGACGTGCGTGGCCTCATCGCCCTTCTCGGCGAACTCGATCTCGCGAGTGGCAGCTCCCTCGGATTTAAACGCCTCGATGAGCCTGGTGAACTCGGCGGGGGCGAGGGAGAGGGTAGTGGTGGGCTCGACGGGGGAGGGGACGGAGAGGGTCGAGAGCGAGGAGAGCGAGGAGGAGGTGATGAAGAGGGTCGAGGTGGTGAGGGAGGGGGGGAGGGAGAGGGGGGAGGCTGTGGGAGAGGAGGGGGGTTAGTAGGTGATTAGAGGGATTGAGAGTGGAACGAAGAGCCGGCTGTTGGCAAGTAGAACAGCAACCTGCTTTCCCCCTCTGCGAACCGCGGAAGGAGGAGAGGACGGCAAGTACAAGCTCCCAGCCCGCTTGAGTCGGCGAATCGAGATCCTACAGATCTAGATGCGCGCGGAGACGACCATCATACGCCTCGAAGCCAAAGCCACCCCGCTCAGCCCTACGAGCTGAACAAAGCGCGGCGTGATAGCCTTGTTGCCCGAGGCCGTCGTGCTCCTCGTCGAGCCCTACGAGAGCTCCAGAAGCACTCGAATGGTTCGTATCTCCCTCTGCATCCCTGCCCACCCCTCCTACCATGCTACATCCCCCTGAATCGACCCCACAAGAAAACGCATTGCCCCGCCGTCGTTTCAAGAGCGCTGGACTCACCCTCCTCCCTCTTCCTACCGATGAGCTTGTCCAAATCAGCTCCCGAGAGGGCCCTCATATCCTTGAGTCCAACCTGAGCTGCGAGAGCCTTTGCAGGTCCCAAGTTCTTGTTGTTCTCAATGGAGACGACTACGAGCTTTAAGTCTTGATCTTGGATGTCGGGGTGCTTTGAGCCGGATTTGGGGGTGAAGAAGTAGGACAAGAGCGGGGTTGACTCTGTAGTGGAAGGAGCCAAGGAGAGGGAAGAGAGACGGGTCGAGAGAGCTGAGAGATCCATCTTGAGGGGGAGGATGGGAGTGAAGCGACGTTTAAGTGTTGGAGGTGTTGGGTGGTAAGAGCGAAGTCGAGTGAAGGTGCCAAGAGTGAGAGCGGCTAGACGCTGTACCCTGATAGCTGCCGTGTTGGTCAATTTATCAGCGAGGATGAGGCAGGAGTAAGAAAGAGAGAGAGCGAGTTGACTCGTTGGCTTCTTCCCCTCTCGCTTCGACTCTACTACTCGGCTACAGCAGGATGATTATCCCCGTACGCTGCTTCTCGTGCGGTAAAGTAGTAGGTGATCGTTGGACTCAATACTTGGCCTTACTCGAGAACAACCACACTGAAGGGTAAGTCTCGCTCTTCTCTCTCGCCATCTGCTCTCTCTCGCTAACCCTCGTTTCTACCGTCCAACAGAGAAGCACTCGATGGATTAGGACTCAAACGGTATTGCTGCCGTCGTATGGTCCTCACTCACGTCGACCTCATCGAGAAGTTGCTCCATTGTGCGTTTCTCTCTCCCTTCTCCCTTCCGCTCTCTGGTCCATCGCTCATCTCACTGACCTCCCTCTGCTCTACTACAGACAACCGTACGCTCTTCTTCACCTTCTCTCTCTCCTACTCTCTCAACTCCCAGCTAACCCCTCCTCTCGCTTCTGTTTGCAGCTCTCGAGAAGAAGAACGCTTAGGCTCGCCGTCGCCTTACCCACCATTTCGAACCAGACTAGGACGTAGAGGAGCAGATCCACACACCTCGCAGATGTACCTTGCGCAGGAGAGGGGAAGGAGGGATTGTATTGTACCAACGGGATTCACCACCACCTTTCGCTTTTCGGGCGCGATGAGGATGAGCACCGAGGGCTGCTTGTGCGGCGCTGAACGGGCAATGGAAGGGCAAAGAGATAATACGAAGCAGCTGTGAGCCGATTCTATTCGCTCAAGAGCTGTAGGAGGTCTGCTCGGTCGTCTCGGCGCTCCTCAAGACCTCCCCTTTCGGCGCTCGGTTTCCATCTCAGGTCGAGTTGTTCTGGGTCGCGGGTTAGTCGTATACGGTACATCTGTACTCGTTTCATACCTTCCTGCCTACGGGACTTTGGAGCGAAGCAGGCGAGCTCTCGTCGGAGCCTCTGAGCTTTGCACACGAGCTCCCCCTCAATCCAACAGCTGTTCTACGGCCATCTTCAAAGGCGGAAGAAGCGACAGTGCTCAGGAGGACACCAAGTAGATTCCCTGAGTACTGCAGTGCAGCTCGGCGGGCTGAATGGCTCGGTGTTCGCAGCTCGGCGTTCGCAGCTCGGCGTTCGCAGCTCCGCCCTCTGCACCAGAGTAGTGGAGGCGAAAGGAGGAGTTGGGGGGTTGAGGGTTGACTGTAGAGTAACTCGAGGTTAGCTTCAGACTGGAGAGACCTGCACAGCGTAGCAAGAGAGTCATGCTGACACTTTCACGCTGCAAGCCGAAGCGACTTGCTCGGAGACGAGATGACTTGCCTTCGTCCGGTAGTAAGCTTGTGCAGAGCAGTAGACGACGTGTACGATCGAAACAGCTGTAGCTGCACCCGCCGAGTTGAGAAAGAACAAGCGGGACGAAGGAAGGAGAGTGAGCTCGCCCAGCGCTCGGCGAACAGGCTCTTCTCCTTCCCCCCACACCTTCGTCTCGACCTCGCATCGTTCGGTAGCTCTCGTGGTACTCAAAGAATGGGAGTCCATCTGCTACATTACCTATCCAACCCACAAACGCCGTCTGGAGAGGTCGAAGGCCCTTACCATCCTCAAGTCGACTTGTTCGTGCCTCCACACGCCGTTTACACCGTCTCCGTCGACTCGCAGGTGCTTGACCGCGCGTTAGAGGCCTACTCTTACATCCAGAAGCTCCTCCAAGCCCGGCCCCCAGCAGACTGGCTCGAACGACCTCTCCTCCTCCTCCGCACGCAGTCCACGCGCTTCGAAACGCTTCAGGCCGGTTGCGAGACGTGGCTGAAAAGGATCCAACAAGAGCTAAGACTCGAGGTTGAGCTCGCGAGGGAGCCTACAGAGCTGGAACTGGCGATGAAGCAGCGGCAGCTTGAGAGCTGGACGCCGGCTGAGGAAGATAGCAAGAGCTGGACGAGCAAGCATGTAGGGCTGCTGCTCCTTAGGATGGACAAAAGGAGGCGAGACTTCTTTGGTAAGCTGTTACCTTCTCCGCCTCTCGTCGCTCTCCTGCTGATCGTTCCTCCACCCCGCTCTCGCAACGCAACAGACGCTTGGAAGCCTGTACTGGACCGTATCGAGCTACTCGAGAAGGAGGAGGAGCAAGCTCTACAACAAGGGACTAGTACGTCCTTGTTCCTTCGCCCTGCGCATTTGTCTCGCTGACCCTTCCAAGCAGGCAAGCTCCATCCGCCTCCGCGTCGCTCAACCTCCCCGCTCAACTCACCTACAGCTTCTCACCGCTCCACCACACCTCCATCCTCTACTCCTATCGTTCTTACCGCCTCGGGAATCGCTCCCCCATCCTCATCACCGCCCCTCGGCATCCGAAACCGGCGGAAACTCGGCGATGAGCCCACGCTGGAGGAGGGGGAGGTTCGGGTTTGGTCCAGTGCGAGAGGGAGAATTTGAGGGGGTTGCTTGAGGTGGTGAGAGCCGATATCTAGGGAAGCGGTAGGGGAGGATAGCACCGTTGTTGCAGGGTGCGCTGAAGGGGGCAGGCAAGGTGTCGAGCCGAGCGGGAGGGAGGGTGGCCTGCATTGGAGGGAGGGAGGGAGGGAAGGGGACATCTCTCGGGGCGGTTACCCTTGTTGTTGCTATACTACTACATTCTTTCGATCATCGGACGGTGAGCAGGCTCGGCCGTCGAAGGGGTTCTCTCACCGCTCTCCTTCCTTCCTCTTCGCTCCGGTTCCCTTCCTTCCTTCATTCTCACCTCGCTCCCACAGCTCCGAATCCACCATCCTCACCACCCAACCAGTCTCGTCGATCAGCCTCTCCTTCCTCCACCAGCTCAGCCTCGTCGCCTGCGCCATCCCCCTCCAGCCAGGCTTCTTCGCCGCCGTGCGCCCCAACTCCGGCGTGCAACAAGTGACGCACAAGATCACGCTTCTCATATCCACCAAGACGGGCATCCTGGGGTGCCACGAGCTCCTTGTCAACTCGCTTTCGACCGCTACTTCGGCTCCCTACCTTCATCCTCGGCGCCGATTTTGCCAACGCCTTCCAGCTGCGCGTTAACAAGGAGGGGACGAGGGTCTTCTTCCAAGTCGCTCACGGGTTTCTTGCTCCTTCCTCTGGAGCTACCGGTGTCAACGACGAGGCTGCTCACCGTCGGCAGGCTATCATCGAGTCGTGAGTCCCCTCGCCGGACGTCGCCTCGACTCCTTTGCTGAAGCTCATTCCCCTCCCTCGCTATCTTACAGGGTCAAGAAGTGTAATCAGCATGCTGCTCAGGGAGCGACGCCTGCTGTCAACGCCGTCGCCCCTGCTGCGAGGTAAGTTTCTCTTGCTCCGAGCTTGCCGTCTTCGCCGTCTTTACCTTCGCTGACCATCGTCTATCGCCGCCAGCCACAACACCATCGCGCAAGGGATTCACCACTCTGAGCACTCTGTTGCCGAGCGTTGGACAATGATGTAGGTCTCCACTCCCCTCCCCTTCTGGATCCCCTTCTCCTCCGAGTCCGCGCCGAGACTCACTCCTCCTCCTCGACAGCAAGCGCCAATCTCGCCGCGCTCGTCTCGCCACCACTCCATCAAGCAGATGACCCGGATCTACGAGTCCACCTCGGCTTAAGGCACCAAGCAGAGGGTGATCGTTCTCAAGGAGAAGGTCAAGCGCGCCGAGCGTGGGGTTCGTTCGGCCTGAGCTGGAGGGTCGGCGGCTGTCAACACATAGTCCAAGCGACTCGGAATCGGTCTTTATCTATATATACCCTCTTCACCAACCCTCAGAACCCCATAGACCCCTTCGTCATCCCCTTCCCCTTCCCCTCCCCTTCTCCGCCGAACCCGTCTCCCCCCTTCAGCGTAACCTATGAGTGCAAAAAAATCGTGCAGTACAGCTTCGGGCAGAGAGAGATAAACACTGATCCCGGATGTCGTCTCGTTGAGCTGCTCCTCTACAGCGAAGGCTGGTAGCGGACCCTGGGCTCGATCTTCTCGGTTCGGCGCGCTCCTTCACCCATCACTGACATCTTAAGGGCCCAGGGAAGGGTGCGAACGTAGCCCAATCTAGTATATAGCTTTCTTACGTCTGTTCGAGCTCAGACGGACGCAACCCTGCGAACGAGGCGAGCGCCTAACCGAAGCCGACCGGCCGCTCGCCTTTCTCCCTGCTACTTCTCACTCGCTATTTCTCACCTCGTCTCGCGTCTCGCCTCGGTGCTCTCCGACTCGTCTATACTTATTCGATGAATGCTTCCCAACTCTACTACACCTCTAACCCCGTCGGAGCTGCTCTCCCACCTGAGGGTCCATTCCACGATTCGCTCGGTCCCATCCCTCCTGATGCTACTTTCGAGGTAGAAATCAGCTCAAGAGCACTGAGAGTAGCTATTGCTCACTTGCGCGTCTTCAAAAATGGCTATGTAGCTCGACCGCCTTCGACTTGGCCCACCAAAGACCTCGACTCGCTTCAACTCTTTGTCGACACTTTCTACAGGGTCCAAAAGTGCATGACTCGTACTTTGACGTGCATGACTCGTACTTTGACCGACTTTAGGAAGATGTTGGACCAGAAAGTTGGCTGGGAGGGTCTCGTTGATGAGCAGGAAAGGGCAAGCAGGATGAGCGCGTTCGAGCTTTGGCAGCCTGAGGCTAAGGATGAGCGGGGATGGCATACGAGGCATGTTGTATCATTGATGATCAAGATGGAGCAGCCAAGGACGGACTTCATCGGTACGCTGTCCCTGCTTCGGTCCCACGGCCAGGAGAAGCTGACCTCCCCTTTCGCTCGCTCGCAGAAGCCTGGCAACCTCTCCTCGACCGCTACAAGGAGCTCAAGGCAGCTCAGTCGCCTGAGATTAGCCCTCACGGCAGGTCCCTGCTTTCTCTTCTCTTTCCGCCCCATTACTGACGCTCCCCGCGCTCTCCCCGACGTAGGCGAGCTTGCTTCTCACCCTCCCCTTCCCGCGCCCTCAACCTCGGCTCGTAACTCACTTTCTACTTCATCACAACCGAACGCCTTCTCCTCCGACACCCCTGTTCCTTCCTCCGCCTCCTCCGACGCCGTTCTCGGCGACCTGCTCAAGTCGATCACTCGTTGGTGGTCGGGAACCGCTCATCAAAAGCAGGATTAGTCCGAGTAAACAGGTTGAATAACAGTGTGCGGGCTGGTGGATATGGTAGCGATAACCTCGGCGGGCGAAGAGGAGGGGGGACAGAGGGTTGGCGCGGAGATCGTTGGGACTCGGGGCGGGGGGTTGGCGCGAGGCTGGCTCAGTGCAGTACGGTTGATGATGTTGGACTGTATGTTTTTCGTTGTTCTTGCCGCACCCCCTCGACCTCGAAGCGCGGCGGTCATGTTCGGTTCAGCTCGGCGATCGTCAACTCGAGTTGCTCGGTGCTCGCCCACCAGCTCGGTTTCTCGACGCTCTTCGCGCGGCTTCGGCAGCATTGATCTCTTAAAAAAAGGGAGAGGAGGGCGCGCATCATCGTCAAGCAATGACCGACTGGTGAGTGTCTTCGCTCGCCGAGCTCCCTTCGCCCGCGTTGTTCGCCAGCTGATCCCTTCTTCTTCGGCAACACAGGTCTGGAGGCTTCTCTCAACATTCCCCAAAGACGGGCAGACCTCTTGTGAAGGTCCTCACTTCCTCAAGGTGAGTTCCGCGCTTCGCCTCGCGCCCTTCTTTCCTCGGCGCCGCGCTGAAGCTCTTCCTCCCCATATTCTCCCATCACAGCGCCAACCATAAGAAGTAAATCAGGGTCAACCAGCAAATCGCGCACTCCAAACTCACCCTCGCTGGGTGCGTCCTCTCTCCCTCTCCCCCTCCTTCATCAGCGCCGAAGCTGACCCTTTCCTCCTCCCTCCCTCACTGCAGGGCCCAAACAGGCTCGCCTCGTCGTCTTCATCACAAACAGGAGATGTACTTCTACAAGACGACATTGCACAGTGGTAGCATGAGGAGGATAGTCCTGATCAAGCGGGAGGTCGTCAACGGAAGGAGCGCCGAGGTTCGGTCTGTCTGAGCTGGGGAGGAAGATGGAGGGCCTTCCTGTCGCACATTGAAGTAGTGGTACACTGGTCAATTACGTTCTTTTTTGCGCTGGTGATCTCGAGTTGAGCGAGCAAAGTAGCGCCCTTCGAGCTCGGAGCACTCTCGGCGCTCGAGCTCGGCGCGCGAAGCAAGGTTTCTTCGCAGTCTGCTCGAGCGAAGCTGATGGTTGCGAGGGTAACAAGCTGAGCTGGAGCCTCAACACCCGCATTGCGAGCCAACCTCGACCTGACATGAACCTGGAGCTGAGCGCCGGTCGACCCAGCTTCTTTCCCTCCTTCCGCTCACTCGTTTGAATTCCGTCGACTCGCTCTTCAGCCCCTCGGGGGTCTCCCCGGCTCTGCTTGAGATGTACGACTATACACTATACTATACCGTCGCGCCCAGCAACGCAGACTCACTCGCTGAAGGGCCCTACCACCCCGACCTGGGAGAACTCCCTCCCCTAGCTCTTCACACCGTCTCAGTGACCTCTTTCACCCTCCTCCTAGCGTTCAACTACTATGAAGACTTGAAACCTTCCCTCTTCCTTCTCCCCCCTTCAAGATGGAAGCAGGAATCGCTCGATTCGCTACGACAGCAAGCTAGCTTGTTCGCATTTACGCAGAGGCAGGTTCATCTGCCTGTGTACTCTTTCGTGCGGCTGTTTCATCGCGAGACTAGGATCCCACAAGGCCTATCACCTCTCGAGGAAGCGATCAGGATCAGAAGGTTCGAGAGTTGGAAACCCGACGTTGGAGACAACAAGAGCTGGACGGCTAAGCACGTAGGGATGGTGCTACTGAGGATGGAGCAACAGCGGAGAAGTGTTTTAGGTGAGCTCCTCCTTGAATTCTGCCCCCTAGTTACTCTCGAGGTCGAGCGAAGAGCTGACTCGCTTCGCCCGCCCGCGACAGACGCTTGGAAGCCTCTCTTGCACCGTATCGAGCTCCTGGAGAAGGAGGAGCAAGCTCTACAACAAGGGACTAGTACGTCCTTGCTCCCTCGCCTCTCGTATCGCCTTCGCTGACCCCTCCACTCGCAAGCAGGCAAGCTCCATCCGCCTCGCTCAACCTCCCCGCTCAACTCACCTACAGCTTCTCACCGCTCCACCACACCTCCATCCTCTACTCCTATCGTTCTTACCGCCTCGGGAATCGCTCCCCCATCCTCATCACCGCCCCTCGGCATCCGAAACCGGCGGAAACTCGGCGATGAGCCCACGCTGGAGGAGGGGGAGGTTCGGGTTTGGTCCAGTGCGAGAGGGAGAATTTGAGGGAGTTGCTTGAGGTGGTGAGAGCCGATATCTAGGGAAGCGGTATGGGAGGATAGCAGTGTTGTTGTAGGGTGCGCTGAAGGGGGCAGGCAAGGAGTCGAGCCGAGCGGGAGGGAGGGTGGCCTGCATTGGAGAGAGGGAGGGAGGGAAGGGGCCATTTCGGGGCGGTTACTCTTGTTGTTGCTATATTACTACATTCTCTCGGTCATCGGACGGTGAGCAGTTTCGGCCGTCGAAGGGGTTCTCTCACCGCTCTCCTTCCTTCCTCCTCGGCTCCGGTTCCCTTCCTTCCTTCATTCTCACCTCGCTCCCATAGCTCCGAATCCACCATCCTCACCACCCAACCCTTCTCGTCGGTCAGCCTCTCCCTCCTCCACGCCCTCGGCCTCGACGCCTACGCTACCCCCCTCGCCGAGGGTCAATTCGCTTTCACCCGCAACGGGGAGTGCGAGGGCGAGGTGTGGATCATCACGAAGAGAGTTCGATTGCTCCTTGCCACCGAGCTGGGAATCGTCGAATCGTCGGGATGCAGGAGTTCCTCGTCGACGATAATCCCAACCCTGACCCCGCGACGACGATGAGAGGGTATCAGGCCATTGGTCCTCGGCGAGGAATCTGTGAGGGGTTTCAATGTTCATGTTGATTGGAGGGAGGGGATAGGTAGGCGTTATGATGTGAAGTACGGGTTTGGGAACCTTGGGAGTGAGCTGGTGAGAGAGGACGCGGTGGCGGAGTGGTGAGTCCCGGTCGTCTTCGCCGAGCTCAAGCTCGCTCGAGTTGACCCTTGCTCTCGCCTCAATTGACAGGGTGAAAGGCGTACAAGTAGCCTCTTCTGATTAACATCTCACCCCCGCTTCTACCGTCTTCTCCGTCCCCTCCGAGTTGCCGTAAGTCCCCCTCCCCCTCTTCTCCTCTTCGCCTCCTCGCTAACTCCCCTCCTCCCTCCTCCTCGCCAGGCCTCCCACCGCCCCTCCCGACCACTCGTACTCTGAGCACTGGACCCTCACGTGCGTCTCTCCTCCCTTCCCCCCTTCCTTCCTCCCTCCCTCATCGCCGAACCAGGCTCACCCCTTCCCCCCCCCCCCCCGCCCGTGAGCAGGAAGAGCCACTCCTACCGCCGCTCGCGCCATCACCATCAGTGGGTGAGAAGGACGGTTTATCTTTATGAGTGTGCGGACGTGGAGGGAGGGGGAGGGGTGAGGAGGGTTGAGGTCGTCAAGGAGAGGAAGGTTCGGCGCTGTCACTAGGGAAGGGAGGAATGGCGGTGGGTGGGTGGGTGGGAGGAGGGGTTTGTGTGGGTTAGGGAATTGGGTTTGAGTTTGGGTTCTGGTTCCCATCTTTCGTCGCCTCTCTTGAGCGTCGAACTCCCCCCTCCCACCCCATCCCCCTCTCGTCATATCCCTGTACATAGTTCTTATGAGCGCAATCGAACGATATCTTTGTACAATATCAAAGCGAGCGGAGCGAGAGAGCCAGCAGCCAAGCAAGTCGAAAGATTCAAGCGAAGCTCGAAGCTCGGCGCTCGCTCGAGGGCCGATTCGAGCAGAGTCCAGTCGATTTCGCCGGTCCTTGGCTCTTCGCCTCTCACTCCTCTCCAAAACACTCCCTCTCCACTACCCAACTCATCAACCTCAAATCCATCTCCATTGCCCTCCCTGACGGTCGACCGCGACCGTCTAAGCCAACCTCCCCAACGCACTCTTCCTATCACTCCCCCTCTGTCTCCTCTCACTCTCCCTCCTCCCTCCATCACCTCTCCCTCTCCCACCTCTACCTCTGTCCCCTCCTCCACCACCCCTTCCAGCACCACCCCTTCCCCTCGAAGAAGAAGAGGGCGCAGGAGCCTCATGCAAATGATTCGTATTCGCTTGCGGTAAAGCGGTCGTGGTGATTAGGTTGGAGGAGGTGGAGGAGGTGGTGGTGATACCGTGTGAGGCGAGGATTTTATCCTTCTTTGGCTGTGGGCGGGGGAAGGGAGGGGGAGGAGGGGGGGTCAGCGCTCGGCGTCGGCGTGGCGGGGCGGCGGGAGGGGGGAGGGGGGAGGGGGGAGAAGGCGTAGGGGGAGGGAGAAGGCGTAGGGGGAGGGAGAAGGAGGGAGCAAGGGAGAAAAGAGAGCTGAGAAACACAACCTACATTCCTCTCCAACATAATCCTCCACCCTTCAATCTGTTCATCCCCCAACCCCGTCCTCTCCCTCAACTGTTTCCTCTCCTTACTCCTACGAACTTCGGAGCTGCGATCGAAGAGGGAGGCGTTGGCGATGTAGGTCGTTTCGAGGTAGTGCGTTACTGCTGGACCGAAAGCGGGGGGAGGGGGCTGCGAGGGAGGGGGGGGGGGGGGGGTTAGCG